>CM063603.1:35258488-35278488 GCA_032356905.1 Salix exigua | reverse complement strand
ACAAACGCTTTATCCACTAAGCTATAAGTGTTGCTTCATATCCTACTGTGCACAAATAAATAAATATCAATAAACCAATGTGGGATAGTATGTCCTATATATACTCTTTGCACTCAAGGGATCTTTTGTGTTTTACCAATATGGGATAGTCTTTTGAAATATTTAATTTAATTTTTACAACAAATTTAACTAGTGCTTCATATAACTAATCTATCGGAATCAGTGAAAGAACTGGATTTTGTTTTATCCAATTTGAGTTTGGGTTAGTATAGTTCTAAATTGAGTGTTGATTTCGAGTTTATCTTGATTACTTTCTTTGGATATAAACTAAAATATAAATGGTGTGACTATGTTGCTATGGCTTTTCACTTCGTGTACATAGACACAGATTATTATTGATTCTAATAGTAAAATTATAATTTTACCCCTAGAGTTGAAAAAATTAACCCTCGAAACCTGGGTCCTTTTGGACATTTCTAGGGGACATGTATGGTATTTTCAAATTATTTGCATAGTCAAACTACCATTTTACCCTTGGTAGTTGAAAAAAGACACGAAAAAGTTGGGGTGTATTTGTTTTTTAACATATTCATGCACAATGAAACTACAAAAATCTCCCCTCCGAAAAGACAAAAATAAAGGTCTAGAGTTGGGGCATTTTAGTACTTTCCTCCTCGGAGTTTTTGTGGTTGTAACTGGATCCAAGGATATATAGATAATTTGGTATTTTTATTATTTCTTTTCAAAAACACCGCATGGCTTTGTGCGAACGTGTCGACTAGATGTTTCCAGCGCACAGCGCCTTGCAAGCGGGGCGTGCGGCGTTGTTTAGCCGTGTAAATTGCCTTTCTACCATGTCCCCTAGTGCAACATCATGTTGTTTGCCTCCGGTGCAGCGTGTGTGACGTTATGGTGGTTGGTGGATGTTTTTGGTCTTTTCTCTCTCCTACCACGGAAAAATGCATGTAAGTCCTTAATGGTTTTGATGGTTTTATTTAAGTCCCTCACCTTTTGATTTTTGTTTTATTCTTGATTTCTTCAATGCAAAGTTTGATTGTTTTTCAATTGTTTTTCTTGATTCTTATTCTTATGAGTTTTGGTTTGTTTTTGTTCCTTTATTTTTTTTGATATACAAGTTTTAATTTGTTTTAATTTTGTCATCCAATTAAAATTTTTCATATATGCTACTTGTTATTTCAATCCATATTCTTTTAATTTTTAACAAAATTAAACTGATTTTTTAAAACACTGTATTTGATTCGATTCCAAGGTTTTTATTTATTTCAATTTTGTCCTTTGATTTAATTATATTTTTTCCCTTATTCTTTGATTTTTTTATTTAATATTAATTCCTTTAGTTTTTCAGTCTTTCTTGGACAATGTTTATTTTTTTATTTATGTATCCATGCTTTTAGTTTTTATTTTTAATTTTTATAATTTTATTTTTTATTGGGGCTTTATTTTTATTTGGTTCGATCTTAAAATTTGAATTTATATTCGTGATCTTTTAAAATTAATATTTCTTCCTTTTTCATTTGTTTTTTTGTGTTTTCTGTTATTTTTATATATTCTTTAGATCAAATGATTTTATGATTTCATTGTTTGTGTAATAATAATGATTGTTTTAGTAATTATCTTTTATTGTTTTTTATAAAAAATTGCTTTTTATTTTATTTTTGGGGCAATTTAATAATTTTAACTTTTTAGTTATGATAATGACGATGAACGTAGTGATGGATTTTCAATGATGTTTTCTTCGTTTTGTAGATAGAAAATTCACAATTTATATTTTGTTTGTTTTGTTTAATTTAAATTGGATTATAAAATGAACTAATCTTAATACATTGAATTCAATAATTCGGATATCCGAATCTCCTTGATTTTTAATGATAATGATAATTTTATGGTTGTTATTTCATTGAAACCTACTAAACAGATAAATTTAAGATTACTCTCTTCCATCATCAATAAATAGGGGTTGATTTCATGCTCATATCATCAAGAAATTTGAAGTCAATTTTTTTTTAAAAAAAAAACCTATCTTTCAGTCCAGAAATATTGGTGGAGGTGGTAATGGATGTCCATGTAAAAAGTACAAAGACAAATTTTATTGATCCAATTGTTATCACAATATATTTTCTAAAGAAAGGGTTAATGGTCGAATACTTGTGTTGGTATGCACACAAAAAAGAATTTGTTCCTCTTTAGTCCATAATAGAAAGGATGATTGAGTAAACTTTCGAAGATACTAACCATGCGTGCTGCCCCACACCACCATGCAATAATTAACAGTAGTAGAGCCGCACAAAGAACACTGCGTGGTCTCTCCTAGCGACGGAAGCTCCTGACTTGACGGGTGGATCAGCCTCTTCATCTCGGAGCTTCACGGCGGTGTAGGTGGCGGCAACAACTAGAGCTCCCAGTGTAGGTGCCACGAGATAAATCCAAATGTCTTTGTAAGTTCCTGCAGCTACCGCTGGTCCCAGTGTCCTCACTGGATTCATTGAACCCCCACTTGATGGCCTGCCCGCGTCAAAAGGAATATAATTATTGATGATATATATCTTCACTTTCCTATATTCTCTTGAGATTACACAAACTGTCATTATTAAACATAGTCCAGACAAGATTTCATTTCAACTTGTTGTAATCTCAACTTCTTTCCATTTTTTTTTAATTTCCTAGTAATTGTTTTGAAAGAGGAGATGGATTAGAGTTACCCACCTTGCAACAAGAATGTTCAGCATGACCGGTGCTCACAGACGGGACGGTGACGCCACCGGACATGAAGGGATGGAAGACCCCTTTCAGAGCAAAAGAGGCACAGATGGAGGCTGAAACTTGTGCTGCAATGTAGGCAGGAACTTGCACCCAGGGGAAGTGGCGGAGAGCTGCGAAGGCGATGGTGAGCGATGGGTTCAGATGAGCTCCAGAAATGTGCCCGGTCGACAGAATTATGATCATCACTGCGAGTCCGGCGGAGGCTGCATTTCCGATCAATGTCTCTGCATTGTTATACTTTTGGTTCACTATTGGCCCTGCTGTTGCTGCAAATATCAGGATGAAGGTTCCCACAAACTCGGCTCCCAGCTGCATTAAATCGAAATTAATGTTTACAAAACAGTGATGAACTTAAAATCTCTGGTTTTCTAAAACTCTAAGAACACATATTTAAACAGTGCTAAGGTTAAATTACAATCAATTTTTGCTCTTTAAAATAATTATTCTTTGCTAGTCTAAGGTTAAACTAGCAAAGTTAGTTGTGGTGCTTATCATGAATCATTTAAAACAATTTGAGAAAACAAAAGAGTGGTTGAATAATTTAGCTACAAATGAATTAGCTCTCTCTAGGATGAAATAATTAAACAAATAAAAAAATATATTATTTTGATATATTTTAAAATGAAAAGCATTTTCAAAAACAACCTTAAATACATTTCCAAACAAGCATTGAGAGTGTTAATAACAATGGTACATCATCCTCAAGGAGCGTGGCGTGATGGCAAATGGCTTGAGACCTGCTGTGCAGGTCTCAAGTTCAAGTTAGGGTGTAAATCTCTTATAAAAGCCTGGAACAGCCGGGGTTTTACTCACTTACCTAGGTCTATAAAATACATTTTTTGGAAGATGGGTTTCTCGTATACTAACGGTATTTTTAAGAGATAGTAGAGGCATTCAGGTATCGATTTAGTTTGGGATGAAATTGCAAGTAGTTTGATGGATAAATAAAAACAAATGTCTAATTTACTGGAATTATTAATTATATTTTATTGTTATGATAATTAATCTATAATAATTAAAAAACAATATATGTGTGTATGTGTATATGTGTGTGTGTGTGTCCTTTAAAATAATTTCACAAGTTGACAGCAATATGAAAAGTATAGTAACCAAACACGCGAAACTACTTTTCATTAACCTCAAACTCAACCACAGTTTTAACCAAACACTTCAATTTTAGCTATGAACCTCAGCTAAAAGTGTTTTTTTATGTAATTATTTTTTTAAAATCTTAAACCACAACAGCAACCGCAATACCAAATACTCCCTATATCACTAGACACATGTTAATGTGAATTGTTCTAATAGTATAATTATCATTTTATCTTTAGTGTACTTCAATTTAAACCTTGAACTTAGAAGTGTTTTTTACTTTTTCATGGGACCAGTTGATATTACATGAATGTTTGGAGTGTTTTTGTCTTTTCGGCTATTTTTACATACTAAATATATGATTTTACCCCTCCCTGCAAACAACAAATAGTTGCCTAACCAGGAGTATTTTCAAAGTTTTATACTTTTGTATAAATTAAAATAACCATATTACCTTCCAATCAGACAAAAATCAAAAGTTCTATGTGAGGATGTTTATGTCATTTCACACTTTTCAAAACAATATGAATATGAATATGTCATCGAAAAAGATAAAATCCAAGACCTTGTTGTAGGGGTGTATAGGTAATTTAGTATTTTTTTAGTTATTTTTTCTACAAAATACTGTGGGCACATCATTTTTTTTTCAATTGAAATTGATTATATATTTCATTTCCATTTTGATTAGTATTCCCTTAATATTTTCAGTATAGAATTTTTGATTTTTTTAAATTTGTCATTCGATTGAAATTGATCATATATTTTATTTTCATTTTGGTCCTTATAATTTTAATTTTTCATTTGATTTTATATTTTTAAAATAGTCCCTATTTTTATCCATGTATATATATATATATATATATATATACACGTTCTTAGTTTTGGTGTTTAATTTTTATTATTTTCTCTTTTGTTGAGAAAATAGTATCTAAATCGTATGTGTTCATGAAACTATTTGTGAGTTCTTTTCAAAACTAAATCATAGAAAAATCTTTTTATTTATTTATTATGGCAGATTCCCTTCTCCTCTCATCTTCTTTCATTTTCTTTCTCTATATACTTGTAACAAACTCTTGGAACTTTATTGTTGAGACTTGACTGAAAATGGCCGATTGGCTTACATGAATTAAATGCGAGAAATAAGAGTTCATTGAAGCTACAATTCCTGTAGAAGAAGACATAGTCTTGTAGAGGGAAGGCTTCTATATTATATTGAATTGTGGTGGTCGAATCTCTTTAAGGCTTCTATATCATATTTACTCATCTAAAAATATATATTTTTTCAATCACAACACACACACACTAGTTCTTACACTCATGTGTCTTATGCACTTTGGTCTTTGGTTTTGAAATTATTCAATTGGACTTTTATTTAATCTTTAAACTTTGATTTTCTTGCAAATTCATCTTTGGTTTACACTTGATTACTTATTTTAATTTTAGCCTAAATAAAATTTTACACTTAACTAAATTCTCAATTAAATCAAAACCAACCTAATAAAAAATTAATCATGTCCATGTGCTTAACTTTTATACAAATTCATCCAATATTCACTTAAGCTATCCTTGAATTTGCATTATCTTTCACATTCAGGTCCTTTAATGGTGCAATTGAGTTTTCAAAGATGTAGTTTAGTCCCCTCAACTTTCTTTTATGCATTTACATCCATTTTTAGGTTGTCAAGTTACTTATCATTATGTATGTTTTCATTTTATTTTCCAACCTTTTTTATTTTATATTATTATCCCTTATAAAAAAATTGGACTTTTATATTATTATCCCTTATAAAAAATTTGAAAATCTAAAAGCATTCTGATTGAGAATCTAAAATTGAGTTATGACTTGCAATAATTATCTGTTTGAGAGCGTGATTGAGGTTGTTTTTTAAAGTGATTTTCATTTAAAAATATATTAAAATGATATTTTTTTTAAATTTTAAAAAAATTATTTTTGACATCAACACATGGAAATGAACTAAAAACATTAAAAGATTTTAATTTTAATTAAAAAATAAAAATATATTTTTTAATTTTTTCAAAAATATTTTTGGAACGCAATACCAAACACCTTAATCAATTAATTGGATCTAGATTTTTCCTCTATGCAATAAATTTTATCATGCACAGCTAGAATTTAAACAAAATGAAAGAAAATAAAACTCCAAAACAACAAACACAGTATAAGGAGATTAGAGAATTTAACAAAAAGCATAAAAGAAAATAGTAAATATACAAGGGGCAGACACTCTCCATCCTAAGTGAATTTTTCTTATCTTCCAAACAAAAAAATAAAGAAGACAGAATGCAAGTGTATAATAGTGTGCCTCAAACATGTTTAAGGCCATTAGCAAACAAATTCTTAAATATCTCCATCACCTCTTTCTTCAAAACCAATCCAATCTCAACGCCACCGATTTCAGCTTTGCTCTCTGCCATAGAAATAGCTCCAGACCTGTCTATGCTGGTGACCTCCACGTTCTTTGGCCTCCCCCACCCGAAATCTACCCCATATACCTCGAATCGGGCTGACCCGGCAACCCCAACCAGTAATGCATCTAGATCGGTAGTCATCACAACCTTTTTAACCCTGTCCTTTTCTCCTTCAAGATCTGTTTTCTCTATTCCTTTGACCAGCTCACTGACCTTTCGTGCAACAAAAAGAATCCCATCATCTTGCATTACCGATCCTGCTATTAAAACACCCAAACCACCAGAAACACAATTGCCAAAATAATTTGTTGGTATGGGAGGGTCCAAACGTGCCCTACAGTCTACTGGAATTGCGAACGTCATCTTTTCATCACTTTTTAGGCCTCTAGCCTTCACAAGGCAAACCAATGAATAAGAAAGTGTAATCGCAAAACTTGATAAATGGATTGGTTCTGCATCTTTTTTATCAGAGAACTTGTCAAGTTGAGAGAGGATTGTTTCCCTCAATTTCTTTATGTCTTCTCGGGAAAAATTGAACGTTGCTCGTGCCGAGTTTGGTTCCACTTCTTTAGGTGGAAATGGTTTCAGGCTTCTAGCATTGGGATCTGAACCTCCATCTGCCTGATTCATGCTTGACCGGCTGTCAAAGCATTCAATGTCAATCCCCTCAGGATCTTGAAAGATTGTTCTATCAAAAAAAGGGATTAGCTCAGCTGGCAACAAGCATGAACTATGCTTGCATAGGTGAGCCCATGCTTTCATGAACAAGATCGAGGATTTCCCATCAAGAGCAGCGTGATGAGCGGCGCAACCAATGCTTAACCCTTTATTCGGGAACAAAGTGATCTGCAATGCAAGGACAGGCACTTTTACATCAGATGCTGATAATCGGGGCACATAAGGGTGTGACACGATAGCATCATGCATTTCATTGGTTGATAGATCATCAAAGTCAGCAGCATTATTGGACTCTGCAACAGTCAACGAAACACCATCTTTTGGAGTGTACAGGATGATGGGCTTGGCAGATTGTGAAGGCCAAGTAAGGTTGCCAGCGAGAGGGAGGAAGCGAAGGAGAGTAAGAGAGAGGGAGTTTTTAAGTTTGGGAAGGATCTCTGAGTTGAACAGAGTAGGGGTTAAATCAGTGAGTTCATAGAAGAAGATGCGCTCAACTGGATGAAATTTAAGCCATAAAATATCAAAAAAGTGAGAGGAGAGAAACCTCAACGGCTGAATACGGCGTTTCGTAGGGTGGCGAGACTTGACATACCTTAACTACTTTTACTGGGATTGTTGATGCCATGATGTCTTTCATCTTCTTAGGGAGAGAGTGCTTCCAGCTCGGAAACAACGAAATTAATAGCGGACACAATTTGTTGAGGTCGAAGCGACCAGTACTGTTGCCCGCAATTGTTATAAATTGTGGGTCATATGGACAGACGCGGCAAAAGCCTCACCAGTCACCACAGAGGTGGGATATTTTATTCTAACCTTGTATTTATCAAAGAAACTAGATCTAGCTACATTGTCTTTTTGTTTACAAAAATAAAAACAGATACATAATATACAAACCCAAATTAAACAACTAGAATGCAATAAGATTTTTTACAGCTCCAGGTCCGATCTGAGAAGATCTTGAGCTCCCCCTCCTCTTTCTGTCTCTCCCTCCCTCTCTAAAAATATAAACAAAGCCAAAATGCTTTCTGTGATTTTGCTTTTTTAACAGCTAGGAAGGTTTCTTTGATGTGATAGTTTTTTTTTTAATGTTGAAATGGTTACAGTTTCTTTGATTTTATTTAAAGGGGAGATTGAGAGAGCGAGAGAGATGGATGGTGTGGTCTTAATATCTATCTCCACGTTTTGAATAAATATAAGATAGATGCTTTTGCTTTTTTGATATCATTGTATTTTAAAAAAAATATATTTTAAATACAAACTATTTTAGTATTTTTATATTGTTCAGCTATGTTAAAATAATATATATATATATATATATATATATATATTATTTTAATATATTTTAAATGAGAAATAATTATTGTTATAGTATTAAATACTACCTAAATTCTTATTTATAGTTGATGTTATTCCTGTTATTATATATGGGTATATTATCTTAAACTATTAGTTAGGAATATTTTGTCAAAAATACTCATATGTGTTTAGAAAAACTTATAATACTTATAAGTGATCAGAATTTTAAGTTATTTTTATCTATATAGTTATGGAGAGTTGCTATTGGTCACGTACTTATAATATCACATTTATAATTGAGTTTTGTTTGTTAAATGAATGAACGTGTTATTTATTAACTAATTGTGTGTTAGTTATAATTATATTATATAAGGTTATATACATTATTGTAAAAAAAACCATTATTTTTATTGTATATATGTGTGTGCGTGAGCAATTTAAACTTATATTATTTTAGCTAAAATGATAATAAAAAATAAAATTTAGTAAGTATATTTGTGAAATGTTTTCAATAAGTATTTTTTTATGAGAAATAGAATGGATAATTCAAGTTTACGATAACTATTATACATTGTAATAGTATATTTTGGATCGATTTGAGTTTTGAGTTGGTTAGTTTACCGGTTTATTGATTTTTTATCATTATTTGCATGGTAAAATAACTATTTTAGTCCTCGAAAAAAACAAAAACCATTGTTTCCGGGATGGGCTTCACGAAAATTTCATAGTTTTGAAAATGGCTAAATATTAATTTGCCCCTATATAAGACAAAAATCATATCTGACAGGGAGGGGTACCACAGGGATTTCCTACTTTTTAAAATAGCTAAATACTAATATGCTCTCAATAAGACAAAATTGAATAATTGGTTGTAGGAGTGTTCTGGTAATTAACCTTTTTTATTATCTATTGAAAATTGTGCGCGCGTGTGCCGCACATGACCGACGGTGTTCGGCCTCACACCCACTTCAGGCGGCATATGCGGTGTCCTCCGGCAAGGGAATATGAAAGACAAATTACAACAATCTATTTGAAGCACTATGAAATTAAACAAATTCATTAAAAAAATTTGAAAGAAATGTGAAATAAACATATAATAAATAAGAGGGTGTTAATTAGAATTTTAAAAAATCAATTAAGAGTAAAAAAAATAAGGGAGAGGTTATTAATTAAATTTTGAAAAAAAAAAGTCAAGTGGTGTCGAGCTTGACAACCAGTTCACATGCCTGATCAAGCATAAAAAAGCACACACTATGTATCCCTGGAAGCTAGATCTACACATCTACCACGTTGATAGACATCGTAAAAAATTTACTAAAATTGGGTACATGGACGCTAATTGAGGTGATTATGAGTTTATGTATGAATAAATGAATATATCTTGAGTACATGATGAGAGCATTGGAAAGTATGGATATGTAAATTTGCCTTGTTGTTTATTTGTAAATCTAAGTTGGATAGGAGCTCCAACATAGTTCCTAGGTTGATTAGCTATATTGATAATGGTATACAAATCTTGTTGACACAAAAGAGATTTTTAAAGCTAGATATGTTTACTGGGTTTCCCGAATAGTATACACACTATGGGCAGCTGAAAGGTTGCCTTTCATGGTTATAAATACCAAGAAGAAAGCATGAGACTAGGGGAAAGACAGTGAAAAAGGAAAGGGGGGACTGAACAGGGAACAAATGATTGAATAAGGGGAGAAAAAGAATAGAGAACAGAGAGAGACATAGGGGAGAGAAGAAGATGAACGGAGATGGTGGAGGAGAAGGGAGAAAAGGAAATTTATGTGAAGAAAAACACAGAAAATAGAGAGTTGCAGAGCCAAATTTACATAAAAAATTTAGTTAATCTTCATCCCTCTCGCCTCAGTCGTCACCTCCCTCTTCCACTTTCATTTCTCTTGGTTTAGTAGACCTTGTCTCTCTCACTAAAACCAGTCGCCAATGTATCTCTCTCTCCTATTTAGGCCACCATCTTCGACCACCAAGAACCACCTTGTCATCACCAGCAGCCACCCCTCAACACCAGCAGCCCAGCCACCTCCTCAAGCGAAGGCAGTGGCAGCAGCAGGTGTAGCAGCAACGCAAACCGCCCAGCTTCTGACGCCTCCTCCGGCCACCACAGACCACCATTTTCGATGCCACCATGACCAGAAGAATCATTTTGATCTCATCTACCCAACGGTATTAACAGGTATGTCATTCATCACACTCCAAAAATCCTCCATTTACTGTTGAATCATCTTCAGTAACGGGGGAGTGAATTAATTCACCCCCATCCCACTTTCTGCATGCAGAACAGTGGGCTCGGCTAGCTGGGCCAGGGATAAGGCCCAGCCTGGCCATTAGAAGGGGTGGGCCAAACTAGCACTCCAGCCCCCAGTAATGGGCCTCTCGGCCCATCAGGGCTGGACAGCTAGCCCATTAAGAAAAAAATAGAAAAATAGAAAATTTGCATAAAAAATGTTTTGTTTCAAAAAAAATATAAAATGTGTTGTTTTCGTGCATACAACCAATATGCTAACATATTTTGAATATTCTTTTTTTAAAAAAAGAATGAGCATTATTTCAAAGATTAAAAAAATGGTTTTAGCATTTGATTTCATAAACAAAAAATCATCGTCTCGCATTTGTGGATTTTATAACGTTTTGTTAAAATCCAAAGGGTATTGGCCAATATTTCAAAAATATCAAGACTTATTTTTGGGAATTCATTATTCACTGTTGGTATTTGGATAAATAAATCCTAAAGTGGTTAATATCCAAAATATTGGTGGGGATAATTCACTATTATTCATTGTCTGGTATTTGGATAAATAAATCATAAAGTGGTTAATATCCAAAATATTAGCAGGGATAATTCGTTGTTATTCACCGTAAATATTTAAATAAAGAAACCTTAAAGTGGTAAATATCCAAGATATTTTTACAGGAATAATACACCATCATCATTTAACCAACATATTGTTTGAAAGATCAAAACCATAGCAGATCCTAAGCAGACCAAAACGTCAAACAACTTACCTTAGGTAGGGCGTACTACGGGTGATAAAACCTTCCATTTATGCAACTAGTCCCTTACCTTAGAATCTCTGAAAGACTAGTTTTCGGTTTCTTAGTAACCATAATACTTGGTGACGACTCCCTTTCCATAAAAATAAAGATAAAACCCTGACATGAATTTCCCCGCTCACGGGGAGGGTCGCCGCGACGCCACACTCTCACGGAGCGTACGACAATTCTGATCGCGACAAGGCACTCGTAAATGGCTAGTAATTTCTAAAAACATGTGATAGGTCCACCCATTTTTTATTAGAAAAGGGCCTGATTGTCAAATATATTTGTGGTGAGGAGCTTCCAACACTGTCTTGAAAAGGCAATGTTTGGTGTTGTTTCAAAATTGCAAGTGAAACTCGAATGGTTCGGTCAACGCCAACCACTTCTAAATTAAAATAATAATTTATGTATATTAAAATATTCAATTTATATTAAAAAACATATCAAAATATCCAAAATGTTGTTGCATCTATAGTTAAAAACAATCATAGGCATTTACATAATTAACTTGTAAAAATTGAAAAATAATAAAAGACTCTAAAATAAAATGCCATTTTTCAAGTTTTCAAGAGTAACAAAATAGTTTTTTATATATTTTGTCATAATTCATTTGTGGATTATTCTCCAAATTTATCCAAAATAATAATATATATATATATAACAAAAAATAAAAATAACTAAAATAAAAAGGGTTGACATGGTGGAGAAGTCAAATTATAAATTCTTAACAAAGTTAATAGCACAATCATACCCCTATTGTGCCCAAACACTAAAAAACAGATGCAAACTAAAGGTAAAGGTAAATTATTAATGAACAAATTCACATAAAAATTAAACTCAAGGGCATTTTTTTTATTATGAGACAAATTAAAATTTAATTATGTTTAAAAAATAATTTAGGTTCAACTAAAGGATTTAATTATGTGTAATGACATAATTATACTTTAAATTGGTCAAATTAATTTTATTAGAAATTTAATTGGTGAACAATTAAGCTTAAGAGCCTAATTTGGTACTAGATGAGAAGATTGAAATTCTTACTAAGTCTGTTGGTTGAAATTAAAGGCAAAATTGCAAGAAAAATTAAAGTTAAAGGTCAATTAAGGTCTGATTGAAGAATTCTCAACTAAGGACTATTGCGTAAAAGGCATTGAACTATGAGGACTTAGTTGATTGAAATCAGGGATGAGATAGAAGAGAAAAAAAAATTCTTTGTTAATTAAAGGTCAAATTGAACAAATTCAAGATCAAGTATTGGAATGAAAAAGACGTGTATAACCAGTGTTGACATTGAAGTTTGACAAGAGCACAATTGCATAAAATTAAAAGTTGAAGGGTCAATTCAAGGGATAAAACATTGTCGCTTATTAAAAAAATGGATAAAACATTGAAGGGTCAATTGAAGGGAATTAGTAGTTGAAGGACTAAATTAAACTTTGAAAAAAAACTCTAATTTAAGGGATAACACGTTGTCGCTTATTAAAAAAATAGATAAACCTTTTTTGCCCGAAAAGACATTTTAAATGACCATTTTTAGAGGCAATTAACTCTTCATTTTTCACCAAACTTGAACCAAAATGATGACCTAATATTCATCTACATCACGATATAATCCATTCCAGTTGATTAACATCACAATCGCGATGACAACGTTGGCACTAAGGTTGTAATGCATCAAAGGTTGAGATTTTACACCAACAAAGATAAGATTACTCTATTTCATCATCTATAAATAGAGGATCGGTCTCATGCTTATATCATCAAGAAAATTGAAGTCAATTTGTTTAAAAAAAAACCTATCTTTCGGTCAAGAAATATTAGTAGAGGAGGTATTGGATGTTCATATAGAAAGTGCAAAAACAAAAAGTTTATTGATTCAGATGTTATCACAATGTATTTTCTTAAAAAAAAGATTAATGGTGGAATACTTGTGGTGGTATACACACGAAGAAGAATTTGTTCCTCATAAGACCATAGTAGAAAGGATGGTTGAGTAAACTTCGAGATCCAACAACATGCATGGATTCATAGATACTAGCAATAATTCTTTTATGAATATGGTTATGGATGCGATGAGAATAAATTAAAATGGTGAAAGTGAATGTCCAATCATAGATGAAGAACCTAATGTAGACATGGCCAGGTTTTTTGATCTTTTAAAAGACTACGATGAACTATTATAGGATGACTGCACAAATCACAGTTAAATTATCGATCATGAATCAAGAGTTTATCATCAAGTCAAATTATGAGTTGAGTGATACCAATTATGATATAATTATCATATGGACAAGAAACATTTTACCTGAAAGGACTGAGATGAAAGAAAACTTTTATATTGTTAAATTCATGATGAAACCCCTTAGTCTAGAATACTAGAAAATTATCATATGTCTAAATTTTTGCATGTTGTACTACCTTGAAAATACAGAGTTGAGTGAGTGTAAAACATATGGGCATCCTTATTATAAGCACAAAACTTGCAGGAGATGAACTCATTTCACACAAAGAAAACTTAGATATTTCTCAATCATACCTAGACTCAAAGGTTATTTATTGTTGACATATAATGTCATACTTTGTATGCTTTCTATATTTTGATGATAACAATAAAAAGAAAATGGACTAATAATATGCTTGGATGAGATTAAGTTATAAACAGGTATTATACAAAGCATACATTAACAAGCATAATGGAGTACACCAATAAATCACTCCAGGAAGTCCAAGTTGCAAGCAAGTGAAGACTTAGAATAAATGTTCATTTTAGTGCTTTATGTAAATATGAATTTCTAACTTGATAGCACAAATTAAAATGAACTCACACTTCACATTGCATGCATTAAAAAAGTTTGATGATTAGAGGTTTAAGTAATAATCAATCGGTTCAAGAAATTCAGAAAAGATAATTTGTCAAGATAGAGTTTCTGCATTAACCGGTCGACCGCTTGGGTTTCCAAGTGAACCAGTCGACAGCTTGAAGACAAATTGTCTTTCGAGCTGAACCAGTTGACCGCTTGGGTTATCCGTTGTGAACCGGTCGACCGCTTGATATGACAGATTGCACTAAAGCTGCTATAAGCGGCTAGTTTCTCTTTGAAACTTATAAATAGGCCTCTTAATTGCAAAATTACGTAGACACAACTTCTATATCATATAGTGAGGTAATTAGTAGTGCATAAACACCTTCATATCATTAATCCTCATTAATACTCATATTTGTGTTTAAATCTTCATATCCTAACACAAAGAGTATTTCTCATTCTCACTACACTTAAACACCTTCAAATATTCTAAGTGTTGTTAAGTGGGATAAAGAGATCATAGATCTTCATTTGTAATATCTACACTATTAAGAGTGTATTGTTGTTTTGCAAAAACAATCATTGTAAAACTCTTGAGAGTTGAGTATAAAACTCTTGATATTGGCGAGGAACATCACCAAGGAAAAATCTTGAAGAGGGTACATCTTCAAATGGGAAGAAGGAAAATCTTGAAGAGGGTATATCTTCAAGTGGTGTAAAAGTCTTGGTGTGGATTCATCAAGCGGGAATTGTAATGTTGTTACTTGGACTAGTAAGAGAGTACAATACTCAAGTACGGGTTGGTACTTGAGTCTTGGATGTAGGCTTCCGAACCACGTTAAAAACCGAGTTAGCAACCTCTCTCTTATCTCTTTACTTTAAAGTACTTAATTTTAAAATTGCATTATTTATTGTATTTACACCTAATTCCCCTTTAGGTGCATAGTTGTCTTAATCCGTGAATTACATTTATGTCACCAAAAATTGTTAAGCACACGATATGACATTGTTCACATGATGTGTTATAAACACAAAACTTACACGGGACAAACTAATTTCATATAATGAAAACTTAGATATTTCTCAATCATACCTAGACTAAGAGGTTATTGATGTCACCAAAAACTATTAAACACATGACATGCATCGTTCACATGATATGGTTAATGGAGTTACGATGCACCATTTTGATTGTGATGCTTGGAAAGTGGATGATTATACATAGTGAAATCAAACTTAGGGGTTGTGTCTAGGTTGTTCAGGATGATAACGATGAATTTCTAAAGGGAGATTATATCTTTTAACTTGATGAGTTAGTCGATTCATACTAAGTTGCTATGTTTGATGACTTAGAAGAAAATTTAAATTTTCACATTAATGAGAATATTTTTGTTGATATTAGGGAGTTAAATGATGTCTTTAGATCTAACGGATATACACAAGTCGATGAAGATGATGATAGCCATGAAATCAACATCAAAGATTGTGATGGAGATGAGGACATATCAATTGATGAGGATGAATACAATTTTGACCAATTAATTTCAATTTAATGAAAATGATTTAAAATTTTATTCAATGACAAGGGAATATATTGTGCAACATTATTATTGATGTTATTGCATAGTATGTGTAATTGTGTTAAAATCATAAATTGTTTAACACCAATAGAAATATGAGCAAAGTAACATCACACATGGTATCATTGACTTTTGATTTTGCCAGTATCTTCCAATAGCCATGAGAATTATTCCCCTTCTCTGTGACTGTTCATTATTATAATCACACGCGATATTGTCAATGTATTAATTTCATCAGTATTTTACAGTAGCCAAGAAAATTGTTTCATTTCCCAATGGACTAATAATTATTGTGCTCATTTACTATTGATTTTTGTATCGAAAGTATTGCCGATGAAATTAAAAACTTTGGACGGTTTCTTAAAATTTGAGTACAAGTTTGAAATTTTTATTTGACTTCATCGATGGAATCACCAATGAAGTAATTGAAAAATAATAATATTGTTATAAATACATATTAAATTATATTTATATATATATTGAATGCCCATTATTCTTGAGTAACTCTTGGATTTTCATGAGTAACTCTTGGATTTCCATAACCCTTGAGTTCATTTCCTTCTCCTATAAATAGACCACTTGTCTTGTATTTTTTACATACACACACCTTTGGAATAATAAAAGAACTCATAATAAACAAGGTATTTCTCTCTTGTCTATTTTGCTTAGATATTGATGGTATGTCTATGTTCTTCTATGTTAATTATTTATCCTTTTTATAACACGTTATCAGCACGATGCTCTAACCAACTTATATCAATTTTAATATATTTGCTTTTCATTATTGTAATTTATTTTTGGCAAATTTTCTTTCACTATTATTCATAGAAAGAGATTTACAGTTCTCGAAGAACAAATATTATAAGTTCCTGAAGAATTAAATAAATTAAAAACAGTTCCTGAAAAACTAGTATTACAAGTTCTTGAAGAATTACATAAATTAAAAACAGTTCCTGAAGAACGAGTATTATAATTTCCTGAAGAATTAAATAAATTAAAAATAGTTCCTGAAGAACTAGTATCACAAGTTCCTGAAGAATTAATAAATTATAAGTAGTTCTTGAAGAACTACTAACACAATTTTCCTAAAGAATTAAATATAGTTCCTGATGAACTAGTATTTTAAAGCTAAATAAATAATAATCTTAAAGGTTTGATGTTCCTAAAGAATTACATAAATTAAAAACAGTTCTTGAAGAACTAATATTTTTCCTGAAAGATTAAATAAATTAAATACAGTTCCTAAAGATCTATTATTTCTAAACCTGAATAAGCTACAGTCTTGAAGGACATAGCTTAAGTTTATCACTTTGGATATTTTTAGAAATAATTATTTATCATGAAATATTGACGTCGAGATTCATCTAGAAGCTATGAATCTTTAAGAGATCATCAAAGAAGGAAATAATATGTGGTAAAATCTAAATAAAAGATATGGCCACCAAAGTTTATCATACTTCCTCAAGGTCGTTATGATTGGTTGCACTTGAAGTTGCAAGATTTTAAATCAATTATTAAATATAATTATGCTCCCTTTAAAATCACCTCACATATGAAATTGTGTGGTAAATATTCTCTACTTTCATGTCTTAAATATTGTCCTGCAGCAACAATCTAGAGTGCATAATTTGAAAAGATTCTAAATTATTTCCCGAAGTGAATAAATTTGTTGTCCAGAAGACAAGAAAGAACTGAGAATATACGTATGGAAGAAATAAATGGAAAAGGAGAAAAGATAATCCTTCTAAAAGTAAATCATCATACCACAGAAGTGGAGAAATAATGAATAGCGGTATGGCTTTTCATGATGGAGATTTAGTCTAGCAGACAATGCAACAACGCACACAATCCTTAAGGAAAATAAATACTTTGAGTATTTGATATTAACCAAAGCTAATGTCACTACAATATCAGGTCCAGCAGACATGATTAAAGGCTCTGGAAAAGCTAATATTGTGTTACCAAATAACAGAATATTGAGCATCAAAGATGCATTATATTCACATGAGTCCAGAAGAACTTTACTCAGTTTTAAGGATATATGTGCTAATGGTTATCATATTGAAACAACAAATAAAGATAGAAAAGAATATCTTTACATCACTGCATGTATTTCAGGCCAGAAGCTTCTTTTCCGGAATTTATTATACGATCATGAAATCTATTGAATCAAATATTGTGATACACCAGAAGTGTTCCGACCCAAAATAATTTATGCTTTGGCATGATCAACAGATGAAGATAGAAAAGAATATCTTTACATTACTACACGTATTTCAGGCCAGAAGCTTCTTTTCCGGAATTTATTATACGATCATGAAATCTATTGAATCAAATATTGTGATACACCAGAAGTGTTCCGACCCAAAATAATTTATGCTTTGGCATGATCAACTTGGACATCCAGGATCAATAATGATGAGACGAATTATTGAGAATACACATGGGCATCCTTTAAAGAACCTGAAGATTCTTTTACCAAGTGAAAATCCATGTGTTGCATGTTCTCAAGGTAAATTAATTACCAAACCATCTCTATCAAAGGTTCTTATAGAATCACCATCTTTTCTTGAAAGAATTCAAGAAGATATATGTGGGCATATCCATCCACCATGTGGACCTTTTAGATATTTTTATGGTATTGATTAATAAATGATCATATGTTTGTTTGCTTTTGAGTCAAAATATTGCATTTCCTAGATTAATAGAACAGATTATCAAACTACGAGCGCAATTTCCTGATTGTCTTATCAAGAAAATTCAATTGGACAATGCTGGTGAGTTTACTTAAGCATTTGATAGTTTTTTCACTTCTATTGGAATTTTTGTTAAACATTCTAGTGCTCAAGTACATACTCAAAATGGTCTAGCATAATTATTTCTAAAGCAACTTCAATTAAATACAAGACCATTACTTATGAAATCAAAATTGTCACATATGTCTAGGACAAGATATATTACATGTTGCATCACTAGTTAGAATTAGAACAAGTGCTTACCATAATTATTCTCTTTTACAACTTGTTTATGGTATACCACCAAATATATTTCATTTATGAATTTTTGGTTGTGCGGTATATGTGCCTGTAGCACCCCCACAAAGGACTAAAATGAGTCCACAAAGGACTAAAATGAGTCCACAAAGAAGAATAGAAATTTATATTAGTTTTGATTCTCCATCTATTATTAGATAACTTGAACCTTTGATTGGTGATGTTTTTAAAGCATGTTTTGAAGACTGCCAATTTGATGAGAATATTTTCCCATCATCAGGGAAAGCAAATTCAGTGTTTGAAGCACGAGAAAAAATTACTTGGCATAACCTGAAGTTATCTCATTTTGATCCAAGGACAAATCAATGTGAACTTAAAGATCAAAGGATAATTCATTTACAAAATATTACAAATCAATTACCGGATGTTTTCACCAGTAGTGAAAAGGTAGTTAAATCTCATATTCTTGCTGCAAATGCTCTGTTTAGATTTGAAATTCCTGAAGAGAAAAAGGTCAACATAGCAGCAAATGAATCTATACCATGCCTGAAGCGCAGAAGACCTATTGGAGCCAAAGACAAAAATCCTAGAAAACCAAAACTCCAACGAATAGATGATGATACCCTTGGAGAGTCCTCGTCCATAAAACAAACATCAAATTTTTTATCCAAATCATCTCCTAATACTAATCCTCCTGAAGAGGGACCTCTTGAAGAGAGTCAGGTACCTAGAAATAATGAGATCTCCATAAACTATGTTCATACAGGAGAGATTTTGGAATGAGATAAAATTATCATAGATGATGTATTTGCATTTAAGGTTGCTTTTGGCTATCACCAGAAGTGATGATGAATTTGAACTACAAACTGTTGAAGAATGTCGACATAGAAATGATTGGTCAATGTGGAAAGAAGTAATCCAAACAGAGTTGAACTCACATGCAAAACGTGAAGTATTTGGACCTGTAGTCCATACACCTAAAGATATTATACCTGTTGGATATAAGTGGGTTTTTGTTAGAAAACGCAATGAGAACAATGAAATTGTGCTATATAAGGCATGACTTATTGCAAAAGGTTTCTTGCAGAGACCTGGTATTGATTATGAGGAAACTTATTCTCCAGTGATGGATGCAATCACTTTTAGATTTTTAATTGGATTAGTGGTCTCAGAAAAGTTAGATATGCGTTTAATGGATGTAGTCACAGCATATCTATATGGATCTCTAGATAAAGACATCCATATGAAAATCCCTGAAGGATTTACAATGCCTAAAGCTTTTT
>CM063603.1:35229938-35257988 GCA_032356905.1 Salix exigua | reverse complement strand
ATAATTTAAAAAAAAGGAAAACAAATTTTCACTTGAAGAGTTAAATTGAAAACAACCAAAGCACTAACAAAACAAAAAAGTAGTAATATTGTGGTGCAAAATGTTTTTTTTTAAATATTTCTGTTAAAAAAATACATTAAAATATTTTATTTAGATCTATTTTTTTTTTTAACATCAATATAGTAAAATCATTGAAAAACACTGAACAGCATTGATTTAATGTCTTTTAAAGTAAAACACACTTTTTAAACAAATCCAAAAGTAAATGTTAATATCCTCCCAAACACTCACTAAATGGCTTCTTAATACATTTTTTTTTAATTGTTTTATGATATCTTTATCATGTAGCTTAATTGATCAACGTGTGAAATAAAATAAAATAAATAATTCAACCTAATGGAGTTTATAGCGTTAATTAGAGCAACCTTCAAATAATTTAATTTAAAAGTCTGCTAGAGCAAAAGGTTAGGTCACAATTTTTCAAGTTTGAGTTATCATATCGAGTTTAATAACAATGTCAACAAATCTTAGACAATCTAAATGTTATTTTCTTACATTCCAAAAAACTTTAGTCCAATCAACAACCCTAATGTAGAAAATAACTTAGTTCAATAAGTTGGGATGTTTTGTTTTCCATTAATCTAGAAAAGCATTCCATGATCCAAGGTCTTCGTTATGGAAGATGATGAGGATACTACTAGATTGTTGCTTGTGTTACATTGCTTACTTAGATAATAAAAAAAATGAATGTAACTTAGTTTACTTGGTAAATCTAAAAACAAGTTATACAATCGATAAAAATATAATTTAAGTAAAAAAATCTAGATATTTTTTAAAAAAACATATTAAAATCAAAATATATTAAATTGATTTGAATCAACTCGGATTAACATGTTAAATTTATTTTCCAAGAATGGAGACCTTGATAACTCCATAGAAAAGAATAAAATAAATAAAAGTTATTAAATCTAATTTTTAATCGACCCAAAATTAAATAATGAAATTGAAAACAACATTTAACTAAAAAGATGAGCTTAGTCCATGCGATTTAATTTCTCAAACCTGGATTATAAGACTTGAATTATCTCGTTGGAAACAAATCGAAACACATTATAGAACTTATTTTTAAATCACTGTATGCAAATTAATATTTTTTTTCTAGGAAAAACAAAAGAAGCACCCAATTATTGCTAAAATATATTAGGTATGTATTTTCTTTTTGATAGCAATCTAGATAAGGATTTGATGAGCCAAAGTCTCCATCGAGGAGAATGCTAGTGTTTGCAAATGGTTTTCCAAAACCAGCCAGGAAAATCCTGTGCTCCTTCTCCTTAGGATCTAAGGAGACGGGAACAAGATAATATTTTATATTTTTTATGATAACAATTATTTATACAGTCCACTTTCTTGATCATCATGCCAAGCAATGGGGTCCGTACCTCAAATTCTCCGAACCCTACCACCATTGATAAATATTCTATACCGATCCAATGGTCAAAACTATGTGAGAACGACTAGCCTTCTAATCGAAGGAAACCATCCTCAGGAAAAAAAAAAAAAAGGGAATCTCCTGGAAAAAAGTTGGAGCTTGTTTCGACAACAAGTGGAGGGTGAGGGACTCCACAAGGAAGTAACTTAGGTGATTGGGTAATTAAATATCTGCAATCAAAATATTTATTTAAATTAAATAATTCAGGAAACCGCACCCTATCTTTGTTTATCTGAATTTCATGGTTGTCAAAATCACGAGTTGACTCATAAAATTATACTAACAAATCTGGTCGAATCGGGTTAAGAAATTGAATTCCGTTAAAATCTAACAAAAATTATTAAAATCATATGGACTCGTAAAATCGGACCGGATCGATCCGATTTTACAATCCCAGTCTATTCCACTAATCTGATGTCAGGTAAGCTCTCTTCTCATGTGTTTATTTAAATATTAACTTTAAAATTTATAATTAATTTTTTATTTTTATTTTTTTACTTTAAATTATATTTTTTTAGTAATTTTAGATCATTTTCATGTGCTAATGTCAAAATAATTTCTTAGAGTCGGAGCTAGTACTATCAATATCAATGTTGGTACCAGTAGTAGTACTAATAATACTTTCAATAGTAATATTTTTGATGAATGTATTAGAAATAACGAGGAAGATGACGGTAATGATATTGATTTTAGTTTACATATCACGCCAACAGAATATTTATTTTAAATTTGTTAGTTTTTACCTAATGAAATTTCATGGACATAATTGTTTTGTAATGTATTTTAAAGTTATTTTAAATCATGTATGAACTTTAACTAATGAAGTTTTATGATCATAATTATATTATATTATATTCGAAAATATTTTACTTATGATTTTATGATTTTTGTAGAGAAAAGTTTTAGATAAAATTTTATGATTTTACATTCTGAATTCAGAAACGAATTCCATATCGTGTCAAAATTGTGAATTAATGACAGTTTAATTCACTCATGAAACTATCGTGCGCGCGCGCGTGTATATATATATATATATATATATATATATATATATATATATATATATATATATATATATAGAGAGAGAGAGAGAGAGAGAGAGGTTATTAATTGCTTACGATCAATTTGCTCTGCGCTCCGCTGAGTAAAAAAAAAATTGATACTCTTTTTTATGTTATCCAAATGGACACTTGGAAAAAACATTTTACAACCGACACATCCATCTTAAGAGTATGTCTACTTCTTGGAATGTCTTGTTAACCTCTAAGGTTACAAGCCCTATACTGAATTATTTGTTCTATATTCTTTTGGATAGTGTAATTGTTTATAAACATTAGGTAGGGTATGTTGCCATGGAGGTGAGTTGAGAGATGTAACAGCTTCTTGAGAAGAAAATTGAGATTTATTAAGGTGAATTTTCTCTTGCTTGTTGATTTCCCAACTCTATCTAGATGATGAGTTGTATTTGTTCCATAAGTTATTAAAATATTGGGGCTAAAATATATGTTGTGGCAGGGAGATTAGTAATTCGTCTTATTCTAGGGGTGTCCTGATTATTTTCTAATGATAATGATAATGATAATTAGGGAGAAACAATTAAAAAATAATGTTATAAATGACTTTTTGTAAGTATTTCTCATAAGCTATGCCATTGATAATATTTTAAGATCCAAGATTTATAAATAATAGGCTATTTAATGTTTAGGATAATGGTTAAATCAATATGTGTAAGTCAATGGATTTCTTGTTTTTAGTCTAAGGAATTTTATGCTTCTAATAAAAGCTTGAGTACTTGCAAGAACAGACTTAATTGAGAGGGTTTAAAGATCCTCCAATGACATTAATAAAAAAAATTACATATTATTAATTGACTATCAATCTAAGTTTTTCTTACATGTTTATCAGACATGTATTATATTGGACTTAATTGACTATCAATCCAAGTTTTTCTTACATGCTAAACCCATGTTACATTGGCCTTAGTTGATTGTCAAGCCTAATTATTTTAGGTTTGGCATGCTTTCTATATTCATTTTATTTTTAAATTTTATTTATTTATAAAACTCTTAACAAAAAATGTTCACTCCTCTCTCTCACACACGCGCGCCTACACACACAAATATACACAAATATATATACACACACATATATTCATAATTCTTAAAAAATAATAATGAAAACTATAATTAGAATTAGAATTTAAACTAGAAGGCAGAATATTTTGATAAGGACATCTTTTTATACAATGATAGATAGCACAGTGGCATGAAAACAAGTGCACGAAGCTAGCAGTTCCATTGAATATATTCCCACTCCTTCCACCAAAACTAACAACGCAACACACAAACTTTCCACGCCTCACTGATAATTAGGAGAATGAACAATTGATGATCCATTCCATTCTCATACAAATAAAGCGATATCTAGCTAGCTAGCTACATGAGACAGCAGGCGTTAACGTTGTCATCGTTAAACATGTTGCTGACCTTGTCGTCTCCCCGCTGGCTCACCGGAATGGTCCCATGCCTGTCGGCAAGATTGTAGCCATGCTTGTAATAGTTGTAGCTTTCCTTGAACTCGCTGGTGGTGTCCTTGAAATAGTGATTCGCTGATGTGAAGTACAATGGTGGATTCGGATAGGGCCAGAATTCTGCTCTCTTTCCTGCCCTCCTCACTGCCTTGAGCACCTTGTTCCGATCAACATATCCCACCACAGTTACCTTTTCCATCTCTAATTCCACCTCCACTGAATCAATACCTGTAATAATACGTACATATATACACATGTACACAGGTTTCGAATTTTATTAACGTAGAAATAAACTAAAAAATGGCATGAAAATTAGATATGAAGACTAATTGCACAAAAAGATATACCTTTAAGCTTGAAAATGGCATTTTTGACAACTCTTTCACAGCCAGTGCAGCACATCCTGACTTTGAGCTCCACAGTCTATTAAAGCGAAAAAGATGAACACGGTTTAAACACGGTTGTGGAGAGATTCTGATTTAGCAAAAGTGTAAGCTATTATCCTTCTGATCTCCCGATCAAAACCTTTATGCTTTAGGATTAAGGAAAAGTCATGTTGGACTAGCTACATTAAATTGGTATAGCTTCAAGATTCTTATGTTCCCTAGGGTTAGGATTTGGGAAAGTTGGCTTTTCCATTATTTTTCTGTAATGAAACGTAACAGAAGAAACATGTTTCAGTTCTTACATAATAAGATACCAAATAAGAAATTCTGGGTTTTTTCTATTATTATTATTATTATCCCAAAACCTTAGATTGTTTGTGCCAATATTAGAAAATTAATTTAGGGGAAAGTAAATTAGGCTGTCATGATTTTCAAGTTAATTTGTCGAAACAAAGAATTGGGTTCAAAATAAAATGCATAAAAAATAACTTCATTTGAAAGTTTGCGACGCCAATAACCTCATGAAAACATTTGCAACATAAGAAAGAGCCTTGAGGTTTTGGGATTCAACCCTACTCTTTTTTTTATTTTATTTTTGTCTATATATGCCTCTCCCTACTCCCTAATAAATAAATAAATAAATAAGAGTTTTCCTCCATGCACTAGTACGTAATAAAACAAGAGACAAGAAAAACATTGATTTCATCGAGGCAGAAAGAGAACCCTTGTATTTTCCTTCGTCCATGGCAAGTTGAACGAGAAAATGAAGGTGGTGAAAGCTCAGGCAAAGTATAGAAGATACCTCAACTGCTAAGAAACAAGAAAAAGAAGAAAAAACCAGTTGAATCGAAGGAGATGATGAAAGCGAACCTGCAAAGAAAGTGGTCTCCCCTTCGGCATGTTGTGTTTGGTACTTTGGAACCTCGTGTGATCTTCTCGAAAGTAAAAGTAAGAGTAAGCAATGGAAGACAGGAAAGACTTGAAAGCTCTCGCGAAGATGGTAGCCATTGAAGCTAACAGCTCTCACCTTAAATATATAAATCTAGCTAAGTAAATTGGAGGAGAGGGTTAAACTAGCTAGAAAGACAAGCCAGATATTCCTTTGTGGGCAGTAATGGTATCGCTTCCCTCAAAATTCTATTCCACCGGCATGCAACATATTCCATTGCAATGCTGCTGGTTTTCTTGCGCTTAAATTCAATGGGGTTTGGGAAATGTGGTCTCCCCCGAAATAATCAAAACAAAAAATAATAATTCTTTAGAGAAGGGAATGGTATCTTAATCTGCCTCTCACATGAATTATGTAAACTTGATATGAGGGTCGAGAGAACGTGGCTGCTGATGACATGACGGACACGGATAGGAATATATAGGATGACTCATATCTGATATGGATTGGAAGGGCTTCAGCAAAGAAAGCTGGGTTTTGATGCAAAGTGATGATCAAAACATATATTCTAAAATCTTTCCTTTCTCCACCGTCTTTGAAATCACTAAACAACAGGCACCATCAATACAGAAAGCCTCGCAAAGTTAATTATACTCCCACGTGTACAGTATTTTTTTATATATTGATAT
Source organism: Salix exigua (assembly GCA_032356905.1). Taxonomy (NCBI): domain Eukaryota; kingdom Viridiplantae; phylum Streptophyta; class Magnoliopsida; order Malpighiales; family Salicaceae; genus Salix; species Salix exigua. The sequence continues at coordinate 35,252,005 of CM063603.1, read as the reverse complement.
TAATCTCTTAAGCTTCCTAGAGTCTCTAAGGTGTGTGTGTATATATATATATATATATATAATTTTATTTCAAATATAAAGATAAACTTAATTTTAAATTACACCATTCGAATTTTAAATATAAATAAAAAAAATAAGAATTGAATTGATACCAGGTTGATTTCGACGAGTTCAAAGACAATCTTGACAACTCATAAAAATATAGTTTAAATAATAAAAATCTTCTTTTAAAAATAAAAAAGAATTTAAAATGACAACATATTGGTTCAACTTTAGTAAACCTGTATTAACCTTTCAAGTTTGTAACTTGGATCATGAGATCATCATGATAACCTCAAATAAAATAAATTATGAAATTTAAATACCAATAAATTTATTGTCAAATAATGAAATTAAAAAAATCTAGAAAAAGGACAAAAAACGGTAGTTTTCCAAGGCCTTTCTGAAACCCAATTGTCCTAAACTTTTAACATGAGTTATAACAATATGTAAGAAGACTCCCCGTAAAGCATTAGCTTGATCCAATGATCAGATTGAAAGATATAATTGATATTATAAAATTAACTAATATTTTAAAAAATATTATTTGAATATAATTTGACATTATATTAAGGTTTATTCTTTTTTTAATTGAAATAAGATATACCGACTATTCTAGATAAAATGAATGAAATTAACAATGTAAAATAAAATGGATTGAAAAGGAATATGAAATGGACAAAAAAATTAATTAATTAGTTTTAAAACTAGAGGGGTTAGTAATAACTTACTGAGAGTGTTTTTTTTCCTTTCTTACAAGCTTAATTAAGAGACAGAATATTAATTTCGGGTTAATATATTTTTTTTTTATGAATACAAAGGTATATTTATTTTAATGTCAATTAGGTAGGAGCATCATAGACTAAATCAACATTAAATAATAATTTTACTGTTATCCCATCATTACCACCGAATCCTAACCAATTATGGTATTATTCCAGTAGTCACACTAACCATATATATATATATATTCCATGGATACTAAACTAATAAATGAGTGGTTATTTCTGGATAGTTACTTTATTATCTATAAATATTATCCATTCAAATTTTACCCATATATATATATTTTTAGAACATTTAATTTTCTTAAATATAATATATACATATATAATATAATGAATACCGAAATTCAATGAATAATGGCTTATAAAATATAATTTTTTATCTGATAAATAATAAATATGATATAAATATCAAGAAATTTAACATTTAAATATTCATTTTCATTTCTCATTTTAGGGGAATAAAAGAGAAGATATGATATTTGACCATGCATATAATAAGGGAAATCTAACCATAAAAAATATATAATTTTTAATCTCAATTTTATTGATATATCATGATGTTTTTATCTTAAAGCAAAGAAATTGTTCTGATCGATTTTAAAATAAAGAGCTTAATTTAACCACATGTGTAAAGTAGAGGGACCAAGTTGTCTTGTTTCTTCTTCTTCTTGTAAAATACAGCAGCAAATTCTAGAACACCTTGTGAGCATTATTAGAATCGGACTTTCTGATGAGAAACATTACCGAGTGGACATTTATTGGAAGATTACTGACATAATTAGTTTGTGTTTGAAGGTGTAATTAAGGTCGGTTTTAAAAATATTTTTTGTCCAAAAATATATTAAAATATTATTTTTTTAAAAATATTTTTCGCATCATTATATAAAAATGATCTAAAATATAAAATTATATTTTTTTAAATACCTCTGAAACTTAAAACAGAATCTTACTTCAAAAGAGAAAATTCTTGTTCCTTGAGCAAGGATTTCAAAAGTCACAATCGAATTTATGTTTTTAAATAATTTCATCCCCTGATAATGATAATATATAGATATACGATGCCTCCCTAGCTACTTGCAAGTGTATTCCTAGCGAGGCAGCGAACAATAGGCATACCTAAAAGCTATTTTTGACGAGGTTCTTGATTCTTAACATCAACTTGCAAGTGGGCTGCAGCACTAGGGGCTGATTAGGCAGCATGGCCCTTAAACTCACGAGCTTAAGAGCTAAATTAAGCTCTTGATATATATATATATATATATATATATATATATATATATACATATTAAGCCCCCTGTCATAGCTCTAGCCTTTCCTGTGACAATGCTAGCCCATCACACTAGCCATTTTTAAATATCTCGATGGAAGCTGAGCTGAGGAGGGCTTCATGTTGCAAGAGAAGAACATCAGGTGTGAGGAATTTTAATGATCAGATTGTTTTTCGTGGAAGAATTTGTTGTCGGCAAGATATCATATCATTTTTGGATATGATATCTTCGTTTAAAATATAAATGATAAATATATAAATTTACGTGTATTTCGACTAATATTGTGAATTTTAAAATTAAAGACTATATAACTTTCTAATAATTATTATATTAGCAACCATAAATATCATGAAACTATATAAAAAAAAAATTCTTTAATCCAATCTCATAGCCTATTATATGATTCTCATCACCATATTTATTAACCATTCATGAAGCTGCACTCTCAAAGCAAGCGAAATGGCTGAGTCACGTATCATTTAGGGAAGGGGGTAAAACTAGAAAGGGATCCCATCTGTCAATTCTTCCCCAAATGACAAGCCAAAAGACATTTTCGTCTCCAAGTTGGGTTTCAAGGCAGATTGCCGACAAGAAAAAGGACAATTTAGATGATCTCAAACCCATCTGGGGCATGCCAGGGAGCACTAAGAAATAAGATACCAAGCAAAATAAAATTAACAATAAGCTAAATCGTGTGGGGACATAGTGCTCTTCCTCTCTTTTTTTGTTGATTTTTGTTTTTTTTCTGATTACTTTTCATTTTTATTTTTTTCTCTCATTATTTTTTTTTGTTTTTTGTTTTTTTCATGAAATATTTTTTTCATGGTTATATTCTTTTTCTTTTTCTACTTATATATAATTTTATTTGTTTTTTTTATAATCAGAGTGTTTTAATTAACTTAAGCACACCACAATTAATCATCGAATCTAATTTTTTTATAGTTTTTTTATCATTTTTTTTCCTGATTGTTTTTTCAATTTTTCCATGAAATATTTTTTGGCTAGTTATACTTTTTAATTTTTTCTTTTCGTTTTCCACTTATATATTTTTTTATGATCGAGGTGTCTGGACTAGCTTAAGCGCACCATAATTAATCCTCGGATCCAATTTTTTTTTATATAACCATGGTGTCCAGACCAACTTATATGTACCATGACTAATTTCTGGACTCAATTTCTTTGCTAAAGTGCTTTCCCGCTGATACTTTTTTTTTCTTATACTTTTGTTTTGTTAACTTATAATTTTTTTCTTACAACCGGGGTCTACTGTCAGCTTAAGTACACCACGACTAATTCTCGGAATAAATTTGTTTTTAAAACAATATGGATTGCTACAATGCTTTTATGCTTATAAATTTTTTTTATAACCATGGTCTCCTTAAGCTTCTTATTATTATTATTATTACTTGTATATTCTTTTTATAACTAGGATTTATAGGTCACCTTACGCGCACCATGACTAATCACTGGACCAATTTATTATTTTTTTAATTTTTTTCCTTATACTTTTTTTTGTTCACTTATACATTTTTTTTCTTTATGCCCGGACCAAAAAACATTTTATAACTAAGGTCTCCAGGTTAGCTTAAGCACATCACGACTAATTCTTGGACTTATTTAAAAAAATAAAACAATATGGATTATAAATGGTGTGGGGAAAGCACTGTAGCTCCCCATACATAGCATTGTTGATTGCAACAATGTTTTTCCCACTACAATGTTTTTTTCCCTGTTTTTTGCTTTTTTTTTGTTTTTTTTCTTATTATGTTTTATTTTTTTTCTTATTATATTTTTTTTGTTTTTTCCCCAAAATATTATTTTTGCATGTTATACTTTTTTATATTTTTTCTTTTTCCACTTATATTTATTTTTTGATTTTTTAATTAGGACATTCGAGCTAGTTTAAGAGCACCACAACTAATCCCTAGATCTATTTTTTATATATAACCATGGTCTCTAGCCAACTTATACGTACCACGACAATCCCTAGACCTTCTTTTTTTTCTAAAATGTTTTCTCGCTGGTGCATTTTTTTCCTTTTTTTATTATATTTTTGTTTTGTTCACTTATACATTTTTTTATGACCGAAGTTTTCGGGTCAGCTTAAACAAATCACGACTAATTCCCAAAGTGAATTTTTTAAAAAACAATATGGATTGCTACAGTTTTTTCACGCTTATACTTTTTTTTTACTTATATTTTTTTTATAACTAGGATCTTTAGGCAAATTTAAGCGCACCACCACCACTGCCCGGACAAAATTTGTTTTTTGATAATCAGGGAGTCCAGGCCAGCGTGGATGCACCACGACTAATCCCAGCACCAATTTTTTTCCCTTATACTTCTTTAAGTGGATCACGACTAATTCCCGGATTGATTTTTTTTTTAAATCAATTGCTATAGTGCTTTCATACTTATATTCTTTTTTCACTTATATATTTTTTAAAAAACCGGTGTCTTTGGGCTAACTTAAGCTTTTGGTTTTTTTTCACTTATATATTTTTTTATAACTAGGGTCTCTAGGTAATATTAAATGCACCATGACTAATCCTCGGACCCTTTTTTTATAATCGGAGTATCCGGGTTAGCTGATACGCACCACGAGTTGTATAAGTACTTATATACCCTCTATAAGACAAATCCAAGAGCTGTTTATAGGGGTGTAGTTGTAATTTACCAATTTTAATTATATTTTCTGTCATGTGTCGTGGGCACGACGTCAATTTCAGAGCTCATGCACATTTTGGATGACGCATGCGGTGTCGTAGAACTTTTAAAAATATATATTAGTTTTTTATATATTTATTTTATTATGTAAAATGTGTTTAAAATAATGCCATGGTATTAAATATATTTTAAATTTTTTTTGTTCATTTCTGTGCATAGTATAATAATCATAATACTTTCAAATAAGATAAAAACCAAGAATTGTTAGTGGGGTGTCTCGGTAATTTTACTTTTTTCGAAACTAAGCTAAAAAACTAAAAAAATAAAAAATAAAAACCAAAAACCAAAATAAAAAATTATATGTATTAAAACTAAACAAAAATTAATTTATTTTGATATAATAATATCACGAATAAATCTTAAGAAATAAAAAATAATTTATTTTTTTAAAATAAAAATCATTTTAAACTAAAAATATATCAAGCCAAAAATAAACAAAATAGATTAAAAAAATACAAAGATAACAAATCAGTAATAATATAAAATTCACTATACATGCATAAGAGAGAGTTTCACTCTCATCTCACGTCACTAACCCTAAATATACTCTGTTTTTTAACGTAGATTGTATTAATACAAAGAGAAATAACAATAAAAAGTAAAATTAAAAACTAAAAGTATAAGGGTAATAAATCAAGAACTGTCCCAAAAAAATAAAAAAAAAATAAAAGAATCAAAACTAAACTAAATAAATAAAATAATAAAAACCAAAAATAAAAATAAAAATTATACATGTTTAAACAAGACAAATGTTTTCTTCTTCTCAATGAGTCAGATCAGAAGCCATTAGCTCATATCAATCTTTAGAGAGCAGAGAGAAATCTTGAGGGGCTGTCTTTGTCATCATTATTATGGCAAACCAAGAACATTATCTGGAAAATTTGACAGGAAAGGTTAAATTATTAGCCTGTCAAAAAAAAATCATGTTTGGAGGCTAAATCATCGATAATGGTGGTGGGAAATTATATGATAGATGGTGCTCCATGGTCCCCCAAACTTTTCATTTCGAAACGAAGTCGAATGACACATGTAGTACGCTGATTGGTTGTGTTCTGTTTAAGATACAAGGAATACGAGCTGATTTGCCCGCTTCGCCGGGTTTTTTAATCTATGTAGAAAATTAATTGATTTTATAAATATTGTATTTTATAATTTTAATATTTAATTAGTATAATTGTAATTGATAAAATTCGTTCAAAATGGTTTTTTTCAACTACAATGTGATTGAATATTGCTATTTAATTAGTATAATTATAATTGATAAAATTCGTTCAAAATTGAAGTAAATGCAAATATTGAAATTCTATAATTTAAAACAAAACCTGAAAAAAAAATTAAGACCGAAATCAAACCTGAAATCAAAAATTGCATAGAAGGATAAAATTGAAAGAAATCAAACTTTGATACTGAAAATATTAAGGATTTATAATAAATTTGCATGGAAGGATGAAATTGAAATCAATGAAAACTTTGAAACCAAAATTATATAGAATTCCGGCCCAATCCGAAAAATTAAAAGCATGAGGATCGATTTGAAACTGCAAGATATAATCAATTTCAATTAAAGGACAAAATTGAAACAAATCAAAACCTATATAACAACATTAAGGCCAAGAAAAACAAATGATAACGTTTAGGGATTGAAATGAACTTTGACGGGAAAAAAATGAGCTGACGTCATATTGCGCAGGCATGAGAGAGAAATTGGGGGAAGGAATTCAAACGACCATTGACACGTATACGGACATCATAGTGACACACTCGTCGCCCCATGTGGAAGAACACATTCCTGAAAATCATTCTAGATGTCGTTTGGGCATTTTTCGATGTCAGAGTAAACCGCACGTGCCGCTCGAAAAACACATGAGCATTTAAACGAACGGCTCGTCCCGCGACGTGCCGACAGCTGTCAGTGAAAAATAAAATAAAAAAATGGCTAATTACCGGAACACCCTTTACCCCAGACCCGTTTTTTATTTTTTTTCATGGGACAAAATCGTTAATGCACTGTTCAATGTAATATTAAAAAAATAAAAAAACCGGTCAGCCAAACCGAGTCGGACTGGACCGAAACGGTCAATGACTGTTCACACTCAAATCGACAACGCTTTTTGTCGTTTTGGGTTTTTTCCGTTAATTCATTGTTCAAAAAAAAATAAGAGGACATACACCCGCGATTAACCGTGACAAATTGCTAGTGAATAGTGGCAATGAGGCACGGTGAACAGTGGGGAGTCCGAGCTCTTTTAGCTCTTCTTCTAATGTTATAGAGATATGATTTAAAAACCATGTGATAGAGAATGTGAAAATTATTAAATGATGACATGTTACAGCTTGATTGGAATATATAATTTTAATGAAATCTCTTATTTTATTTAAATTTTAAAAATAATATAAATGACAAATCATCTCTTTTGATTTACTACACTAAAAATAAATAAAGTTAACACTAGCTTATTCAAAGTACTCATACACCCAAATAACTTTAAAATAATAAGAATACTCTTTTTTAAATAACTTTAAAAGAATAAAATAAAAGTAATGAAGATAATTTAAAAAATAAAATAAATTGAATTTCATTATGTAATTTATTAACTATTCGAATTCAATTACTTTTGAAAAAATATTTCATAATAATAAACCCTCTTGAATTCTAAGTGGCGCAATTTAGCGATTCTGCTCTAAATTTACTTGTCATTGAAAGCTGGTAACTGATCATTTCACTTCAAAATCTGTAGAATTAATCAAGGTATTTCCGACCTAACTAGGATGCCCATATTATAAAATAGTAAATTCTCTTTAAATAAAATTATATATTTTTTTAAAAAAAACATTAGGTAATGTATACTTATGCTTCTAAATTTGAGATAAAGAGGGGGAGGAAAGTGTTAAATTCAATAAAAAAAAAAAGAAGGGAAAAGGAAAGGACCAAGACTTATATATTTTTTTCCTTTCGAGGGTTAAAATGTTAATCTCCTTCGAATCTTTCCCATCTCCCAAAAGTGGTGTACCGTGAATAAAAGGAGTGATCAATGATAAATTTTTTCCGTTTCTATCATCTACCATACATGTTCATCAAGGGGGATTTATATAATTGGTGTATAAACTCTAGGATACATTTCAATTTAGTCCCTACACTCCTAATCGGATAAATCAAGGCCCTCCACTTCGTCATCCATATGATTTTCTTTTGATCAATTAGTCCTCGTTTGATATATATATAACTCAAGATGAAGATTGATTATAGAACAAGACTTGTAGAACTTGCTAGAGATTTCGGGAAAGCTCAAGGACTTGAATAATTCAATCAAACATTCAGGAAATAAATCAATACACTTCCAATTATACAACAAGTACTGATGTAATTTGTCCATCAGAGAAATCAACTAATTATCATACAAAAATCCATAATAATAATTAAAAAAACAGTAAACATAAACTTAGCTGATTAACTCTCACACTATTATTAACAAAAGGAAGCAAATCCGCAAGAAAAAGAAAAAGAAAAAGAAAAAGAAAAAGAAAAAGAAAAAGAAATTAAGCATGAACAAAGAGGAGAGGAGAGCTCCCTGTAAATAAATTTACATCAAGACAGTATTCGTGAAGCCTAGGAGGTAGCTCGAAGTAGAGGAGGGTGATGAAAAGAGGAAGCAAAAGGAAGGTTGCGCAGAATTAGAAAACGAACCCTTCCTGGGAAAGGAGCATCGGTGAGCAAATGTTCCAGGACCCTAGTCAGCGACGCCGTGTACTCCTCCATCAGCCCCGCCACTATCGCCACCAGAATCATCTCTTCTTTTCTTCAACAATTCCCAAATTTTCAAGATTTAGCTCAAGAAATATTCTTGATCTTGCAAAGGAAACAGTAAAAAGGCGAGAATTTATGGAATGGAGAAAACAAAGAGGATCTCTCTAGACTCTTCGGTAGTTTAACAGTCAGGATGGGCAGTGGTTTCTCTAATGATTAATTAAAGTAAGAAATTAATGTCTAAGATTTTAATATTTTGAAATGTTTTTTAATTTAATTTATTTTATTTTAAATTAAATTATTTTTATGTTTTTAATTTTTTTAAATGTATGTTATTAAAAAATATTTTTAAAAAATAAAAAAAATATTATCTTAATATACTTTTAAATAAAAAAACACTTAAAAATACAACATTCTGCTTCCTTTACTCAAGTGGGCTGTTTCTTACACGTGGATTGATGAATGGATATCTTTTTCACATGACCACGTAAGCTTGTCTACATTTTGCATTCCGTTGTAATTCCCGATGATTTATATATATGCTTTTGTTAGGTTTTAATTTTTAAATTCGTTTTTATTAATATCATTTATAATGTTAGCGTAGCTGAAAAGTTGGCTTTATAATTTTATTTTTCTTAAAAGCTAGTAAAAATCATGATTTTGATTTTGCTTTCCTTTATATAAATAATGAATAAAAAATGTTTTTGTTTTAAAAATATTTTTATTTTAATTATAAATTAAATTTTTAATTTTTTAAATCATTTGTCGAAAATAATTTTTAAAAATAAAAAATATTTTAGTATATTTTTAAATAAAAATACTTTAAAAATAATTTCAACTAAAATAATAAATAAATATATTAAATAATAAATAAATATATAAGGTAATGATGATCTGTCCAAAAGTCTTACAGTTGTTTTCAGAAAAGGAAGAACAACAAATGAAGCAAAAGTGACAAGCCTTCCACAGGTATAACATCTTATCCAAGCTCGATTTTAACCAATAAAAAAACTATTTTGTTTTTGTTTTTTTATTAATCAAAATTATAAAATTTCAAATATTTTTCTTGTTAAAACTTATAAGAGTTAACCCATTTAATCTATAATTCAAGTTTTGAACTCGATTAAAGGAGATATTAGAATTATAGCTATGAATCTATATGAACCTCGCTCATACAGTAATTTTTATATATGTACTTATTGATAAATATTTTTTTCGAAATTAAAACTAGATTAAACTAGAAATAATTTATAAAACTACTTGGTGTGATTATTATTGAATAGAATTAGGGATTCAATCAAATCATTTTGTTAGGTATTTTAGATTGGATTATGTTTTGTAAATGCAATAGTTTTTTTTATTGAATAAATTATGATATCATTGTATCGATTTATGTGTTAATTGAGAAGAAGTTTTTTCTCAGTGATTTTAAAAGCATATTTATAAGACTTTAATAAAATTATCTTATTTAAATTAAAAAAATCAATAATATAAGTAAATCTTTTGATCACAAAACCAACCTCTTACCTTACACTACAAGACTGTTTGATATTGTGATATTGATTGTGTTTTTAAAGTATTTTTTTAGTGAATAAATTATGATATCATTGTATCAATTTATGTGTTAATTGAGAAGAAGTTTTTTCTCAGTGATTTTAAAAGCATATTTATAAGACTTTAATAAAATTATCTTATTTAAATTAAAAAAATCAATAATATAAGTAAATCTTTTGATCACAAAACCAACCTCTTACCTTACACTACAAGACTGTTTGATATTGTGATATCGATTGTGTTTTTAAAGTATTTTTTAGAAATACATTAAAATAATATATATTTTTGACATCAAAATGATAAATTAACACAAAAAATAAATTTAAAAAATCATTATTTTCAAAACTATTTTTAAAATGCAAAAACAAACAAGTTTTATTTGTCATGTTTTTAATTTTTGTTTTGAAGTATATAAATGCATCTACACCCCAAAAACTTGGCTTGATATGTACATAAACAAAGAGACTAAACAAGTAATTATCAATGGTGGGAAGTTTACGTGTTCATAATTTACTAATCTGAAGATAAAACATGAAGTATTAGTAAAATAAAAATAATAATTCCTGCAAAAAAAATCCTAATAAAAATATATTTTATCGAAATAAGAGTGGTGACGCTTATAGATGTAAGACTTTATATAAAATTAATTAGAGCAAGATTAGGTTCAAGGTTAGGCCAATTTCGTTCCACTCTACAAAAATCATAAAAAATGATTTTTAAAATAAGGTTATAAGATATTCTAAACAAGTTGAAGTCATATTTTAATGTGATCAATCCCGAGTTGTCGGTCAACGGTGAGGTCATGCTAGCACATGATAATATTAAAAGAATTATGACAAGATTTTAACGTTGTTAAAATTATCTCCAAAGCAGCCGGCAGCAGCACGGTTTGATAACTTCGGCTCTTGCTGTAATTGTGTTTTAAAATGTTTTTTTAATATATATATATATATATTTTAAATTAATTTTTTGATATTTTTATATTATTTTAATATGGTAATGTTAAAAATATTATTTTAATATATTTTAAATAAAAATATTTTAAAAACAATCTTAAATACCATTCCTGTCTTGATTGTATTGCCTGTTAGCCCCATGTTTCTGTCCCTTTGCCCACCATTTGGATGCTAAGAATAATTATGTAAAAGCTTAAGTTTTTATCTAAAATAATTTTTAATATGATACTAGAATTTTATTTATCTAGTGATCAAAAGTTTAAATTTTACCATTCTTATTTTATTTATTAAAAATCAAGCACAAATTAAAAATATATATGTGTAAGTTTGAGTAGAAAATATATTAAAAATAACATAAATTATATTATATAAATAATAATTTTTAAATAAAAATATTTTAAAAATAACTTCATAAGCAGAAGATTCCTTGTCAGAGATTGTATTGCTGGGTTAGCCCCATGTTTCTGTTGCCTTAGCCCACCATTTGGGTTCTAAGAATAATTATGTAAAAATATAATGAAAAAAATAATTTAAGTTTTTATATAGATGATTCTTTAACATGATATCAAAGTTTTATTAATTCAATGATCACGAGTTTAAATCTCACCATCCTTATTCTATTTGTTAAAAATCAAACACAAGACAATGTAGATATATATATGTAAGTTTTAAGTTGAGAGTGTATTAAAAAAATATAAATCATATTATATAGCTGCACCTAATAACTTATGTTTTTAGATGAGATGAGTTTTTTTATAATTACTACTGCAACAAGAGATATTAGCGGTAACTATCTTAATAAAGAAAGGAAACGTTGAAGATGATTTTAATTGAAATATTTAGGTAATATTAATGAGTTGATTGATGCCAATGAAATATCCTACATAATTTATCAGGCTGAAAATATTTTTTAATAAATAAAATTAGTTTGTAGGTTTATCAGAAAATATTTATATTACCTTTTTTATATATAAAATATTTTGTACAATATAAAAATTGAAAACTAGAAGAAAAAAATATATTATTTTGATGTATTTATAAGTAAATAATTCCTAAATAAACTTTTAGAGTTCTCCCATGGTTTGAACAAACTTTTATTTTGATTTATCAAAAATCTCAAATCTCTACCTGCAATCATAATTCCTAAGCTTCAAACTGGAGCAAAATTATAACAACTACTCAACAAGGAGACTTTGAAAAATAATTTAATTGAGGGAGTAAGAAAAACACAGTAATTGTTTAATTTTCGTCAAAGTATGACTATGACTATATACCATGGATTCAAAGGTAAATAAAGAAAATTATGAACATGGTATTGTGATAACTATAGTTTTTTACAGCTAAGATTTCATGAAATACTTTCTAATTGAGTATATCGTAGTCAAATATTTGAAGATAATAATTAAAGCAAAATGCAATTTTTTTAATATATATAATTAGAATATTCGGGCTAATTTCATGTGAAAAATGCAATTTTAACAGCCCTAGTACTCATCAAAGGGTGCCTTTGTCAATTGAAAGTTGCTCCCTCAACAGTAATTATCCAGTTAAATACATGAAAACCATCAGCAAGTCTTTTGCTCCATCGAATTAGCATATCTCATCATCAGCTTCTTGATCTCCTGGTTAGGCATGGGAATGGCAGGGAAGCTTATGCATGCCATCCAGTATGATTCTTATGATGGAGGACCTGCTGCTTTGAAGGTTCTTTTTTTTTTACTTAGCATTTCTACTTATGTTTCTTTTCCATTTCTACACATATATTTTAATAGGTTTCATTTCTACTTAGCATAACGAATCCACCTTCTGTTTCGAAGCTATAAGGGTTTGAAAGTCATGATGAACATGAACTGCTGGCTGAATTTTGATTGTATAAATAAATAGTTTTTTTTATTGTAGCATGTTGAAGTTCCAGTTCCAGGTCCTAAGAAATATGAGGTACTGTTAAAGCTGGAAGCAACCAGTCTGAATCCAATTGATTGGAAAATCCAGAAAGGCAAGCTGCGGCCTCTTTTTCCTCGCAAATTCCCTTATATACCTGGTAATACAGCAGCATTTCTTCTTCTATTTGCTGTGATGATTCTCTTTATCAGATTGTGTGATCCTAACATTAGTTTGAGTAATGGTTTTGTTGAGTTCTATGGCCGCATTCTTATCTCTATATTCGATGTTTATCTCATTAAGTTTGCGGATCATCTGATAATATAACGAATCGAATCGACTAAATGTTATGCACTCATACCAGAGATCCTGTTGGTGCAAGTGAATATCAAGTTCTGAACAAAAATTCTGTATTTTTTTTCTTTTTGTTTGCTGGAACAGGTACGGATGTGGCAGGTGAGGTTGTAGAGGTTGGAGCAGAAGTAAAGAACTTCAAAACTGGTGACAGAGTTGTTGCAGAACTTGGCCATCTTGTGAGTACTTATTCCTTCCATTTCTCCTCAGATAATTTTTTGTTTTGAAGCCTTGGATTTGCCAGCATCAGGGAAGAATGAGATAGGAATTTATTATGTTGTCAATGGCAGTATGGAGGTGGACTAGCTGAGTTTGCGGTGGCAAAGGAGAGCTTGACGGTGGTGAGGCCAGCTGAAGTTTCAGCGGCTGAAGGCTCAGGCTTACTTGTTTCAGGTATCGCAGCTTACCAGGCTCTCACTCAGCATGGTGGGATCAAGATTGATGGAACTGGGCAGCACAAAAACATTCTGATCACTGCCGCCTCCGGCGGTGTAGGTCTTTACGCAGTCCAGCTAGCAAAGCTTGGAAATACACACGTAACAGCCACTTGTGGTGCTCGTAACATGGAGCTGGTCAAGAGCTTAGGGGCCGATGAGGTTCTTGATTACAAAACTCCTGAAGGAGAAGCTCTCCAGAGTCCATCTGGTAGGAAATATGATGTCGTGCTCCACTGCGCGACGGGCATTTCCTGGTCTACTTTTGAGCCCACTTTGAGTGAAAGAGGCAAGGTTATTGACATCACTCCCGGCGCCGGTGCCATGATGACTTATTTTCTCAAGAAACTTACCTTCTCCAAGAAACAGCTCGTGCCCATATTAACGGTGAGCCCCAGCATTCAGAACCTGGATTGTCTTATCAAACTAGTGAAGGAAGGGAAGCTCGAGACAATCATCGACTCAAAACATCCATTGATGAAGGCAGAAGATGCTTGGGCAAAGAGTATCGATGGCCATGCTACAGGGAAGATTGTTGTGGAAATATGAACATAACCACCTCATGTTTATTCTGATTGTTAATCGAAATAATTGAAAAACAATAATGATCAAACAAGAAAATGATTTCATCGTTCAAAAATAAAAATCATAAATCGAAGCATCATGTCTTGTTACAAAGCATTTGAAAGTGTACTTCCAGATTCAAAGGATCATGTAGAATTGTTATAGTTATTACCATTGAACTAAATCCAATACAGGGACAGCAACTTTTAAGAATTGTCTTGCTGGACTAATCAACCTGGTCAGTTCATTTATTCTTTTACTAAAACGATGATGTTTCAGTGTATTTATTATTTAAATATCGTTTTTATAAAAATATTTAGATTGAAATGAAACCAAATTAGCCTTAGATTTCATGTTTGTTTGCATAGTAGACCAGGCAACGCTTGCACAATACTTAATGGTGCATAAATGATGAAGGGAGAACATCTAAATTTCAAGGGCAATCAAATTCCACTAGTTTGGACGTGAATGACTTGCAACTCGAACAGTTAACGTGTTTTGGCGAGACCGTAAATAATCAACACTTTTTTTGTTGAGCATAACTTTTTTTCACCAAATTCTTTTGTTTATGCCCTAAAATTATAGTTTTGATATTTTAGAAAAGTTTCATTTTAGTCATAACTTTTGATTTTCAAATCTGAATTGACTTTCATCAATTTCAACTTGCTTATGATTTCTAGCATTTTTAATTTTCACAATTATTTCAGTTTTGATATTTTTGATAATTTTTAATAATTAGTCCTGTTTTCGTGTCCAACAAGAATTAGAGCTAGGTTTTTGCTTTAAATAGATTCAATCAGTTATTCAATAAAATTTTGAATTTTCTTGAAAATATTAACATTGATCATATTCTTTTTGTGTTTTCAACTGCGCCAATACCTTCTCACAGTCGGGAAATGGTTGATTATCTTTGATCTAATCCACAGAGGGCTGAAATTATCCTAATCTTGGTAGTGCCCGTGAAAGCTTGGAATGAGCATTGTGCCATTTCATCTGAAGATCTTGTACTGTATTTGAAAGACATGCGCGAATGCAAAGAAACCAGCTACACTGAGAAGTTACTAAATGCATACAATACAGGCATCATCAACAATCAGAGCTACAAATAAACTTACCAACAAGAGGTCATATAATTTTATGCACACTAGCAGTAACCTAGGTTATATATGACAAATGTTTTAAGTGCCATCTACAAGGTGAAAGAAAACATGCACTACAAATTATCACTTGCACCATCCTGTATCCAGAGCAACTTCACAGTCGTAGGGGATCTCCATATTCCGGCAAGCACTACGATTGAGATTATGAGGGAGAAAATGCTGATATAAACTGATAACGATTCGCGTCGATGATGTTCAGGAGGTGCAGCTGGAAATTCTGATGATGCTATCTGGCTGCTCTCAGATTCTCCTTCCTTCTTCACCCTTAACCTCAACTTTGAAGAAGATTCTTCAGCAATTTCCCTGCTAGTCTTGGATCTGGAAACTGGGCTTTCTTTCTGCAGATAGTCAGCTACCAGGGTCTGCTCTGCAGTATCTCCAGTGGCCTGCAAAAAATAATTGTATGAAATCAATAGTCAATGGGTGCATTTCAATAGAAACTCCAAATTGTCGTAGAGTGATAGCACTTACCTCTGTTACAGCTGATTGCGCCTCCTCTTCATCTTCAATGTAGCCTGCATCTTTACCCTTGCAATCTCCAACTGACTCGGAGAAAAGTTTAGTTTCCAACTCAAGATGGATTCTTCTTGGGGCACTGCCCTGGGAAATGAAGGTGTCTGATCGTGGTCGGACCTGAGGCTGGCGGGCCCTAATCTCGATTCCAGTTCCGCTAACACCGCTGTCATTGTCTACAAAAGTCATCTGACTGGTTGCTTCTTTGATACTATTATGCGCACCAAGGGATGAGATTGCAGATTTGGTAGATGGAGCATCTTGTCCAGCAAAATCATTGCTGAAATAACCAATATTTCCCCTTCCAAGTTCTCCATCAAAAACAGGAGTGGGTCCTCGCAAAGTTCCAAGTGCATGCTGCATTTGTAATAGCTCATTGCTACAAAACTGATCACTAGGCCACACTGGGAATCTCATGAGAGAAACATGCTGGTGTGCATCAAAATTATATCAGGATTTTAGAGCTTCAGAAGTTCTTTTCAAATGAGTACAAATCAACATGTCAAATTGCTCAAACAGCCATATAAGAAAATTCAA
Organism: Salix exigua; assembly: GCA_032356905.1. Taxonomy (NCBI): domain Eukaryota; kingdom Viridiplantae; phylum Streptophyta; class Magnoliopsida; order Malpighiales; family Salicaceae; genus Salix; species Salix exigua. The sequence goes on along the minus strand of CM063603.1, from coordinate 35,235,485 downwards.
GATTTGACATTTAAGAGCTATGACAGCTAAGAGAGATTCAACAACATGCTGGTTTGAAAGCTACCAAAAGACTATAGTCTTACCTGTACATTGTTCATGAAACTGTAAATACCATTGTCCGGAACATAAGAGTTTGCTGGTGGTATCTGACCAGACAACTGAGTCTCCCTTCCAACACCCAAATTGTTCTGACTTGTTTTTTCACCAGAACACTCGTCATGGTTATTGAAGAAGTCATCTAACAATTCTGTGATGGATACATCCTGTTCACCTGAGAAATCCTGAAAAGGAAATCCATTTTGATCATTGCCAAAGTCACTGGCATAAGGTGAGTCCATGTAGCACCCTAGGTCTGCCGGAATACGTGATTGCACTGGGGAGAAAACTTCACAATCAAGTTCACAAGAGACAGGCTCCCGTAAAAGCGAACTTTCATCCAGTAGTGGATATGCCTGGAAAAAAAAAAAAACCAACTTTCTCATAGTGTTTTATCTTGACTGGAATACAAGAGAACAGAATACAGAATCCAGTACTCACCTCCACAGCTGTTGCTTCTGGCACTTGATCTTCAATATCTGAAGTTGCATGACTATTACTGCAGCTATCAACAGGAATCACAGAATTAGTAGTCAAGTTGTCAGACTCAGTCAACCACATCTTAATATCTCCTGGCTGCTTTCCTGAATGCAAGTCAGGTGTAGCTGTTTCTTGAATTAGATCTGATGATGCGTTATCAGGAGAGGACTTAGCAGCTGTAGGTGAGTATCCAATCTGTTCTATCTCTTCATACTTTACAACATCGGTTCTCTCTTCTGGCTTTCTGAATAAGCGAAAAAGGACAAATGCACCCTGATCCAGGTGAAAAGAGGAATTAAGTGAGTTGAAGATATGAACAGCATCAACAAGAATCAACGGTAATCATTTCAAATATAGTATCACTCTGTAGATACAGCACAAAAGGAAATTTGGTAACTTTAAAATTCAACAAGAAATAAAAAACAATTAGATTTCATGTACTGACTTACTGATAAAACTGAATTCCTTCAGTTTAGCTGCCGGTATAATGTTCATATTTACATCAAAATCAATTGAAATCGAATGCACAGTAATAGGTTAAAACATAATACAAAAAAGTAATCACACAGCATGTAGACAAATTTCCCCCAGTTTTTCCATTGAATGATAATCGAAACCAAGCATTTCAACCAACTATAGCAAGTCAAAATGAACAAATTAATAACAAGAATGAGATCAAGAGCGCTAGTAACCTGGCCAGGGCCGGTACCATCAAGATCCTTTTCAGTGGGACGATACTCATGCATAATCCAGTTTGTACGCTCTCCTTTTGGAGCACGACCACGGTGGAAAACCAATGTTTTCTTCATACCAATCAAGGTAGTATTCCCAGCTGATTTCCGAGACTTTATTGTTCGATCCCTCCCTGTAGCCTTCCAATATCCAGCATCTGTTGCTCTATTTGAACGATGGCCATTAGGATACTTCCTATCCAGTGGGCAGAAGAAGAACCACTCAGGATCATCAGTCTTTATCACAGATAGACCTACAGCACAACATTCAAATTCACTCCTCGTTTAACTAAAAATAGCAGAATTGTAAACTGTAGTGCAGTAAATTATAGGAAGGATGATAATCTTTCTAGCCAATACAAAGGAATCTACATGTGACCCTAAAAAAACCCACATTCCTAATGACTCCAAATTTAGCTTGAATAAAACAGAATCATACACTAAGTACACTTAATTATAATGATACTTAAATACCCTGATTCTAAGAAATTAATAATTTTTACTAGTAAATTCAAGGAATCTTAATGATGAAGGAAATATACCCAGGTAAGCAAAAAGTGGGATTTATTCATAGGGAATAAAAAAAATCAAACAACCAATAAAAAAATATCAAAGATTTAACCTTTAAAATCAAAGATAACCCACCTAACAATAAATAAATAAATATTGGATTTTTCTATTTCTCTTTTTTACCAGGGAAATCCCAAGGCTCCCATTTACAAACATCAATTTCAGGGATGACCTCAACTTCAGAATCACGACCGTTGATTTTGAGTCTTAATGATGAAGGAAATACCCAGGTAAGCAAAAAGTGGGATTTTCTTCATTGGGAATGAAGAAATCAAACAAACAATCAAAAAATATCAAAGATTCAACCTTTGAAATCAAAGAAAACCCACCCAAAAAAAAAAACAAATAACTAAAGGATTTTTCTCTCTTTTTTACCAGGCAAATCCCAAGGCTCCCATTTACAAATATCAATTTCAGGGATGACTTCAACTTCAGAATCACGACCGTTGATTTTGAGTCTCAAGTAGTGGCTTATCAGTTCTTCATCTGTTGGCCTGAATCTAAACCCTAAAGGTAGGGAGTCCACAGGCACCATAGCCACCATGCTGTCTTCGTTTTCCTTTCTTTAACCGAAACCCAAGCTGTCTTCGTTTTCCTTTCTTTAACCGAAACCCAAGCTGTCTTCGTTTTCCTTTCTTTAACCGAAACCCAACAAAGAAATTCAATCAAAGTTTGAATCTTTGCATCAGTTACTTCAAAAACTATCAGTCTCTCGGTGTATTTGCCTGCTCTTTTATTGTTGGCAGTAGGGTCTGTGATCAGCTAAAATGATCAGTCTGAAACACACGTGTTCTTCTATTATTTAATGTCTTTAGTCTTAAGTTTTAACTACTGGCCAATGGTATCATGACAAAACAGCAAGTGTCAAATTCATGTCCGCAGAAGAATTTTATTGGATCAATAAATAAGTTTTGTCGCGATGTTGTTGGGGTGAAACAAGTACGATTTCAGTCCTCCATCTTTTGATATGTATTCATGCCATGCCTTAGAGTAAGATTTCTTTCAATATCATATCTATTTGATCCATTAAAATAGAGTAAAGAATTATACATTTGACGCATAAACTCATATATATATATATATATATATAATTGTATATAATGAGTGTCAATTATAAAATTTATAGAGGTTAAGAATGATGGGTTATTTAAAATTTGAACAATATTGGTAAATTCCCAAAATTGTTTGCAAAATCTACCAATAAAAAAATACAATCAAAATGCCTAAACAAAAATCTTATCTAGAAAACGTGTAGATGATGCGTATTTAGAAAGTGCACACACATCATTGTGAGCAATTATAGATTTTACATGTACTTTTTAAATATATGTAAAACAGTCACTTTAAATAAATGAGAAATATAGTTAGAAAAAAAAACTTTAATGAAGACATTTTTATTACTTTTAATAGGTTATATATTTTACATTATCTCATCCTTTATTTATTATTTTATTCAGAGTGCATTCAGAAAGTAATTAATAGAATGCCATTACCATAAAAAGTCTTATGGCAATGGCATGAGAGGAGATTGGATTGTTAGGTAATTGGCATTCAAGTGTTAAAACTACAAGATTTAGTAAGTTTGAGGATTAGTTTGAAATTCTAACCATATCGTGGACTATATATATATATAGACTAGCTAAATGCCCGCACTACGTTGCGGGCATAGTGCGGGTAGAACAAAAATTTTTTACAGTTATTGAGATTAAAATATAATATTTTAATATATAAAGTTTGATATACTGAAAGGGATCAACATCCTCTATCATACTAACAGTAATATTAAAATCTTAACTTCTAAAATTATCATCACTATTATTGTCAAAAAAATAAATATTATTCAACAAATCTGAGAGAAAAACAAAAAAAAATTAATAAAAAAGCACATAGGAACAAAAAATAAAATTATTATTATTATTCTTAATATTAATATTATTATTGCTTTAATAAGGGGAAGAAAATGAAATAAAATCAAAGGCTAAAAAAAATCTTAAAAACATTAACAAAAGAGCAAATAATAAAATAAAATAAATGAAAAAAAATATTGATTGGAAAAAAAACATTTGACTTGAAAATAAAAAAAAATTATCACACTACGTTGCGGGCTGAGTAAGAATTTTTTATAATTGTTGGGATGAAAGAAATTAATAGGACATGTTGGTCCAAAAATATAATATAATATTTATATATGCAAAATTTAATATAATAAAACAGATCATCATATCCTATTATAAAAACAGCAACATCGAAGTCTCAACATATAAAATTATCATTGTTATTACTATTAAAACAATAAAGATTATCGAATTGTCCTGAGAGGAAAAGACTGAAAAACGTTAATAAAACAATAAGTAAGGAAAATAACTGAAATTATTATTATTATTATTATTATTATTATTATTGTGTTAATAATGAAAAAAAATAAAAAAACTAAACAAATGATAATAATTTTAACAGAAGATAAAAAAAAACATAAAATAAAAATTATGAGGTAAAAAAAGATTCATTTGATTTGAAAATAATAAAAATAATAAAATAAAAATAAAGAACAAATAAAAAATGAAAAAAAAATGAAAGACTAAAAAAATCATAATAACTTTAACAAAAGATCAAATAAAAAATCAAATGAAAACTAACTGGCAAAAAAATTACGTGACTTGAAAATTAAAAAAATGGATCGCACTACGTTGTGGGCTGAGCAAACAATTTTTATAATTGTCGGGATTGAAAAAATTAATAGGATTTGCTGGTGTAAAATTGAAATATAATATCTATATATGCAAAATTTAATATAATAATAACAGATCAGGCTGTTCCTGTAGACTGGATATTTAATATAATAATAATTTTTCTATTTTAATTTCAATTTTATATAAATAAATTATATATAAGCAAAAAAAACTTTAATCATAAAAAAATTCATGAAAAAACAAATCAGAAAAAAAAAGAAATAAAAAAAATAATAATTTCAATTTTATATAAATAAATTATATATAAGCAAAAAAAAAACTTTAATCATAAAAAAAAATTCATGAAAAAACAAATCAGAAAAAAGAAAAAAAATAAACGAAAAAAAATCAGAAAAAAGAAAAAAAAGAAAGAAACGAAAAAAAAAATCAGAAAAAAAAATAAAAAAAATAATAACACTGTGCGAATCCACGGTAGCCTTTACCTGGAGATACAGTGGAAACACCACGCACTTTATTGTTCTTGTAATATATATTCTTCTCTAAAAACAAAGAACAACAATATATTAGTGAATCGGTGGAATTGGCAATGGACTACAAACCTTCCTGTCTCCCAATGCTGCTGCTGGCTCTCTAGTCCAGCAAACCTCGTTGTGTCAATTTTCTGGTTCTGTGATGGTGGGGATTAAACCTCTATTTGATATTCCCTTCAGATTTTTTTTTTAAAAAAAAAGACTAAGTTTTTTAACTTGATTTTTTATATACGTGTAGATCATTTTGATTTGTTAATATACATATAAATTTTAAAAAATAAATTTAAATATACTTTCAAACATGATATAAAAGAACTATATTCCCTTCACCTTATCTTCCAAGGAGTATTTTCACTTTTTACAAGTTCTATTGCCATTACTTCTCGAAGTCGTCCATCTATTCATTGCAAATTCTCAGTATTAATTATAACCCATATATGGTACTATAGT